>CM022702.1:44909523-44943669 GCA_012295165.1 Asparagus setaceus | reverse complement strand
TTAAAACTAGGTCAAGTTTGAACCGGTCCAATTTTAGTGGGTTGCCAAATGTTTGTTGTTCTAACTCGTCCAAACTAAACACTCTACACATGTTCAATTTAATGGATTACTTGAAATTGATTGATGAGAATAACGATTCACATCAAGAAATGTCTTAAAAGAAGCCATTCTCAACTACTCTATACAACAACATTATGATCTGTTCTACCTAAAGAATGATAAGATAAGACTGAATGTTGGTTGTTCACATTGCCACTGGGAGTTAAGTGCAGGTCCAGATCTTAAAGAAAAAGATGCTTGGCAAATTAAAGGTATGTATACATATCATACTTGTCGCAGAACATTTCAAAATGGTCTAATTACTGAGAATTGGTTGGCTCCTGAGTTCCTAGATCAGATATTAAGAAATCCAAAGATGAGACCAAGGGATATCTGTTTTCAAATGAAAAAGGACTATGAGATTAATGTGAATTTAAGGAAATGTCAGAGGGCAAAGGAAAAAGCTTTAAATGCTGTACAATGACTAATGAAAAGATAATATGGGTTGCTCAAGCCTTATATTAGACAAATATACGGATCCAATCCAAGGACTACATGTATATTAAAGGCAATAGAGGGTGAATCAGGTCAACAAGCTACTTTTTTGAGGTTCTATGTATGTTTTGAAGCATTGAAGATGGGTTTCTCTCTTGAATGTAGGCATATTTTTGGATTAGATGGGTGTTTCTTAAAACATGTATGTGGGGGTCAACTACTATCTGCAGTTGGGAGAGATGCCAACAACCAAATGTGGTCAATACCTTGGGCAGTGGTAGAAGGAGAAAATTCATGGCTATGGTTTCTAAGGATTTTGAGTGAGGATCTCAACATGAGAGAAGGTGACAATTGGACAGTGATTTCTGATCAACAGAAGGTGATATGAAAGTGTATATAATCTCATATTTAATCAATTTTGAAATCTGACAAATGACGGTCATGAGCCGTACAATGCAAAATCGACAATGGAGCAAATCGACAAAGAAATAAAATAAACAAAGCATAGCAAGCAAGTAAGCAGACAAGCAAAGTGTTATCTAAGTTTAAAACCAAGAGGACTGGCAGAGAGCTTTAGAATCTCGGGTGGAATACAAGTTGATGAAGTCTCTGTGTGCTGGGTTTTAGGTAAATTTTGTGAAATGTGCTAATAGTAAAGTAAGACAATATTAAATGGCACTAATCCTTTATTCCATTAACTGAATCTTCCCTTTGAACTTCTCATCGATCTTCCCATAGGTCCCTCATAGATCTTTACATGGATCTTTTTGTGGATCTTCCCTTAGAACTTCCCATCGATCTTCCCATAGATCTCTCATAGATCTTCCCATGGATCGTTCCGTGGATCTTCCTATTAACAAATCTAGACAGCCGCTAATATTGATAAAATCTGCCTAGTCACATGCAACAAGTGACAAGAGTTATTTATCTATATACTAAAGTTAATGGCCTTACCACTGTTCCTAAGCTACAGTAACATTATTTATTGGGTTTGCCACTGTTGAATGTGTTTTTGTGCTTACTTTTATTTGTACCTAAGGGTGACACCTTAATCTTTAAGTCTCTTGTGATGACACGTAAATTACTAACCGACCTCTTAAGGTCAGTATTTTATTTGCTTGGTAAAGGACATGTTGGAGCTTATCCATTTGATAAGCTAAGATTGTTTGCAATTATAATATCATGTTGACAAATTTCTATTTGACCCTCAAATAAACTCGCCTTACAAACTAAACTGAATTTCATTTATTTACTTATCATCCTCATCTATAGGACAATTGATATAAGAAATAAAGAATTTCTAAATTAATCTTAATTACACAAAAATTTCAAGAGTGAAGAATCACTTTGATATCCACAAGTTCTTGATACTATGATACCAAAAATTATGCCTTTCTTAACTTTGATACCCCAAACCTTTTTGACACTTTGCTACCCTAACGCTTATACATTTTTAACTTTCATACCTTAAAGATTCTAGTTTTGTTTACTTTGGTACCCCAATGTTTTAACATTTTTAACGCTAATACCCTATAATTTAAGAAAAAGTTTAATGTATCAAAGTGTCAAAAACTTTGGGTATCAAAGTTAACATAATATAAACTTTGTCTTAATAAAAGTGTCAAGAAAAACTTTGAGGTACCAAAATTAAAAAGGTGTGAACTTTAGGGTATCTAATTGCCAAAACCATTGGTATTAAAGTTAAAAGATGTAAACTTTAGATTACCAAAGTGTTAATAATCTTTTATTTTAGCAAGATGAGCTTTAAGAGAGAAACCATAACTAAGAGTTATTTTCATTATTAAGGGACAAAATTGTAAGACCCATTAGAATTTGAGAGACTAATAAGCAATTATTGAGATTTGAGGGATTAATATGGAATTATTGAAGTTGTGAGGGACTAATTTTCAAAAACATTTCTTTCTAAATCAAATGAGCCTTTATTTTATTTTTATTTTTGCTTTTCTCCATACTAATTTAGGTAACGTAATGACTACCAAGTCATTAGTATTGTATAAATATTTTAGCTAATGTTTTTTAAAATAAAAATGAGCTTTTCTTTTTGCCTTTGTCCACACTAATATGCTTAAAATATTACTTTTTGGCTTTATCTATAATACAACTATCAAAGGCATTAGAATTGTCCTAATACTTAGACCATTATTATTCAAAATTTTCTGCACTAATTTATCTACGATACAAATCTGAAAAATATTTTTGTTGACAAGCTAAATTTTTTAACCAAATGCTTAAACCTTTTTTGTTCGTTCACACTAATTTACCTATATTGCAACTCTTACAAACATTTTTATCCACAAATAAAAAAGATTTTTCTAAGCAAAATACTTAACCATTATTTTTGATTTTATCACACAAATGCCGCTGACAACGTCTGGTCAATTTTGCTCGTTTTAACTAAAGAAATCTACAAACACACATGTTTCTCTGCAGTGCTTTGAATAAAATAATTGAAGTGTGATAGTTTCCTTTTGCCCATAATGTTTTATCCCCTTGAATATGTTTATTCAAGCCTATTGGTGTATTATATTCAAGAAAATAGACATGACATCATCACATCTCCTTTGTTTATCTTTATTCCGCAACTTGCTTCCCTTCTTATACTAGCCAAAATTAAATACTCAAGCACTCTCTTCCATTCATTAATCACTTGGAGTATTTTATACAACTATGTTGTAACTTGACTTCATTGACTTTCTCCCACCTGTTCAGTTCTTTCACCCTTAGATTATTTCAATCAATGAGAAATGTTTATTCCTAAGAGAGAATCATTCCATATGAACACAAAGAACTTCATGAGAAATCTTTTCCTATTTCAATTCCTCTTGTGCTCACATTTTCTATGTTTGACGGTTATGCACAGACATGCTTTCACGATAAGTGGAGTGCTCATATATTTTCTTAACCACTTATCTTGTCCCTCCACTTGCAACTGATCAAGTTGGATAAATCCTATCAAACCAAGTTGTGTCCTTATCCTGCTTTGACCCTTCACCATATCGTGTCCCCCCAACTTGCACAAGTTTGTCAAAATATCCCGTATGGGTCTGTGTCATGAGCCATTGCATCCCTTGGCTATTTATAGTCATGACATTTGATTTTTTGAGGCATTCCAACCACCATTAAGTAGAAGAACCATTGCCTAAGCCCAAATTTATTCTATCCTCCAAAGCAATTTCTTCTTGAGCCAAAATCTTAAGTGTCACTAAATCACATCTCACTTTAAGCTTAGCAAGCTATTAGATCCTCAATTGTAATCGGAGTGAGCTTACTATTGTATTTAGTGAATATTTATTCTCATATCTTGTACTGAGGAAACCCCAGAAATTCCCTTTGTAAAAACAATAAACTCTTCAGGGTGTGAAGAGTGGTTAACTGTTGCTAGCTTGAGGGTGTCAAGCGATGCATTGGGTGTGCTGTAGTATAGGAATTTCAGGTGGTAGTTTAAAGTATAGTGGATTTGAAAATCCTAGCTGAGGTACTAGGCAAGTGCATGTAGCCCAATTGAGGGGTGAACTACCTTATATATCTCGTGTATGCTCTTTGTGCTGATTGTATCATCCTTGTGTACTCTAGAAAATTGCCTGAAACTTTCCTACTCTATTCTCAGATATATCTCAAAGTAAATCACTTATATTCTCAACCGAGACATTTCATATAACTTCCTATCAACCACTTCAAGAAGATCAATTCTAATTCTTGGACATTTCCAATAACCTTTCTAATCAACTATCCAGTTATCTCCACAAGCAAATTATTTTTAATATCTAGCACTTCATTCTTTCATTCAAACCCATCAACAACAAACTTCATGCACTTGGCAAAATGCTTACTGACAAAGAGATGATAACAAAAGTGCTTAGATCTCTTCCTAAAGAGTGAAATAGCATTATCAATCCTATCAAGCTATCAAAAGATGTTAATACGGTTAAATTTCAAGAGCTTATGGGCATTCTAAAAAATAATAAAATTAAAATGAATATCCAAAGAAGAATGAAGGAAGAAGATCATGCTCTCAATAAAAAGAAGAATCTTGCCCTGAGAAGTTCCTAGAACATTTCCTCGAACGACAATCAAAGTGATGACTATGCTGAAATAGTCCTACTTGTCAAAAGATTCATGAAGAGGAAGTCCTTCAAAAAGAAGGGCAACAGAAGGTTAAATAAAGCTGCATCTTTCAACTGCTTTGAATGCAACAAGTCAGGGCACATTACAAAGGACTTTCCTTTGTTAC
The DNA here is from genome assembly GCA_012295165.1 of Asparagus setaceus. Lineage (NCBI taxonomy): Eukaryota > Viridiplantae > Streptophyta > Magnoliopsida > Asparagales > Asparagaceae > Asparagus > Asparagus setaceus. Next base: position 44,938,883 of record CM022702.1, on the reverse strand, counting down.
AGGAAAAGTCTCACAAAATCAAGAGCAGAAAGGTCCTATAGGTTAAATGAGAAGAATCAGAATCTAACAAGTCAGATGATGAAGGAACTTCCAGCATTATTATATGTAATATATCTACTTGTATATTTGATATTTCTATTACACGACTTTCGCTAGAAATGTGAACTAGCATCTGGGCATGCCATCTTATAGTTTCAAATGCCTTTATACCAAATCAACAAACTTAAGTTGTTTTATAGTCAATTCTGACTACATGGATAAAAGTTGCAAAAGTGCAACATAATTCTCATAACAAATGAATAACCGTAATATTAATTGCATCAATTTCAAATAGTTTTGTGCATTTTGTGATAGTAGGAGTCTTAAATCATAGTTGATGTGGAAACAAATATTTGGTATTTTTATTTTGGGACCTACATCCTCATTGACGTCCTCGAGACAACAAGGAAAGAATCAAGGGCGCAAAACCACCTACTAGATTTCTATTTATTTGATTTTTTTTTAATTCACAACACATCTAAATTATCATGGATACAAATATCTTTAAGTTTGAAATTTTGAAATACAGCCATAGCTCCACATTAGTGCAATCTGCACATGAAAATAGTGCAATCGCATGAATGAATACAAGTTTGACATGAGCCAGTTAAAAGTGCAACGCATTTTATTTTTTTAATTTGATTTTAAGAATTTTTTTTTTTTTTTTTTTTTGTTTTGGTTCCAATTGCTCTTATTAAATTTTGGCATGAAGAGAAAATTCAACTATATATATGATATGGATATTCGGATTTTCACTGTGGATGAACCCTAGAAAGAATACATAACTTCTGGAAATTCAAAGTTTTTAAGTGCTAACTGCAATGCTCATTTGTCCCATCTAATATACGTACATTAGAAGGATCATTTTATATCCCAATGTGAGAGCTTGTGAACTGATAGGGATATTAATGCAGATCTTCTCATGCTTCGCTCCAAATTTCTACTAACATAGAATCTCTCTCCTCCTCTCTACAAACTATTCATTATCATTGCACCAATGACATCCCTAAACTTCTTTATAAGTTAAATTATGGAATTAAAACATATTCAATGGATGACATATAAATTCTATAAGTTTAGCATTAACATATTTATAATTAATGATAAAGGTCAATATATACATAGACGTGTGTGTATGTATGTGTGTGTAGGGAAAAGTGTTCCTAAGGTGACACCTTAGATTCAATCTAAGGTGAGCCTCCGAAACTACATTGTATACAATCAATTTACTCAATCCACTAAGTTCATTTTGATTTATGTCTATTGGATTGTATATGAATATAAAATTAGGCATATTGGATTGTAGTCACTCATGCAACAAGTGATTGTAAAATTAACGATTTTGCGATAATATAACTAAAGAGACAAGGAAAAATATGTGCTAGAAGTATTTAATCATCATGATTTTATTTTATAGATGTTTTGAGATATTTAGATCATGATGAATGGAGCGGATCATCAATTTGAACAGTCTAATTCATGAATCAAGAGTCGCTACCTTAGATTAAATCTAAGGTGTCACCCTAGAACATTTTTATCATATATATATATATATATATATATATATATATATATATATATATATATATATATATATATATATATATATATATATATATATTATATATATATATATATATATATATATATATATATATATATATATATATATATATATATATATATATATATATATATATATATATATATATATATATATATATATATATATATATAAATATATATATATATATATATATATATAAATATATATATATATATAGTACTTGGTAGGTTATTTGTATTGATCACATCACTTTCACCGAATGGGGAACCCAAGCATGGGTTGAGGAGTGGATGTGATTGATACACCTCACTACCAAGCACCAAAAATGATACTTGGTACCAAGCATACCATATATATATATATATATATATATATATATATATATATATATATATATATATATATATATATATATATATATATATATATATATATATATATAGGCCGGATCAAATGAGAACTCCTTACAAATATGAGAACTAAGAACCCAATCTCTATCCTTAGATGTTTAACCAATCAACGATTGTGATTAAACTCCATTAAATTTAAAAGTTAACTAAAGGACACATTTGTCATTTTAGTTATAAAATCGATTACATTATAGGCGCTTTTTCTTGCCTAATTAACCGCAACCTTCTTGATTACGCTTCAATTTAGGTCGACGCGGATCACATACGAGTCAAACCCTAGAACCTTGCTCACTATCTGATTGAAGCGAAGTTCGAGGGTGCTGCCGATGAACCCTTACTAACGAGAGAGAATCTTGATCCCATCAAGATATTAATGGCTTTTTTCTCCGTGCTCCTCTTCTGTTTCTTCTTTTTCTTCTTCTTCTTCTTCTTTATTTTATATTTTTTTTTATTTTCATGGTGGCATCTCCCACATGCTCTCTGCTCTTTTCCCTTTTTTTTGTCTGAGGCTACCACCCTCCCATCTTCTTTCATTCTTTTTTTTTTTTGCTTTCTTTTTTTTGTGTGTTGCTGCTTATCATGGATCACAGAATCAGTTACAGACTCTTAATAAATTACGGAATCTCATTTACGATCTAGCAGAATCACCTAGTTTATAAAACAGAATCACTTTAATTAACTTGTAGAATCATAAAGAATAGATTAGCGTAATCAACTAGTTCACAACCACGGTATTTTTTAAAAATAGCAAGGTGTTAATGAACAACAGAATCACTCGATGATATTTAAAGAATCGTAATATTTTATTGACGTAATCTCTAAGAATGTTTTAGTATTTTTACAACTCATTTAACGTAATCATTCTTCTATAGTTACGAATCTCTCGTTATATTTACGAATCGTAATATTTTTTGACAATCAAAATATTTTATTAACGTAATCTCTCGATTTTTACGTAATCTAAATATTTTATTGACGTAATTTCTCTAATATTTTAGTATTCTTACAATTCATTTAACGTAATCATCCTTCAATAGTTACGTAATCTCTCGTGATATTTAGAGAATCAATGGTTTATTGACGTAATCTCTCAAGAATATTTTAGTATTATTACAATTCATTTAACGAATCATCCTTCTATAGTTACGAATCTCGGTGATGTTTACGAATCGAATGTTTTATTGATGATTCTTTCAAGAATATTTTAGGAATCCCTAGTCGATTCGATCACGCCTTGAGTCAAACCCTAGAACCTTGTCGCTTAGTCTCGACCAAGAGATAATTTCTCAAAATTATTGAGCGACCCTATGATTTATAAACTACTAGAATATGGAAAGTTTTTGAAAAAAGGTGGTTTCTAGATTTAAAGATTTGTCGCTTTTTTCTTTTATATCTCTGCTTTTTACTTGTTTACCCTTATTTCAGTTTGTAATGTCTATTTAATTATAATTTCGCCACCTTAATTTTGACAAAGATTTGAGCCTTTATTTTTATATCATGGATGGTTGATATTGGGTTTTAGTTCTCATATTTATTTGGATTCTCATTGGAACCAACCCTATATATATATATATATATATATATATATATATATATATATATATATATATATATATATATATATATATATATATATATATATATATATATTAATGGGTATCATATGTCATTGAGGGATTCCTCATGTACAATGATGTGGCACAATCTCCACCAAGTGAATAAAGTAGGAGAGAGAATACCTCATAACCATACTTGGTAGAGATTGTCTTGCATCATTGTATATGAGGAAATCCTCTCATATGGCATATGATATCCATTAATCTCATATATATATATATATATATATATATATATATATATATATATATATATATATATATATATATATATATATATATATATATATATATATATATATATTAATGGGTATCATATGTCATTGAGGGATTCCTCATGTACAATGATGTGGCACAATCTCCACCAAGTGAATAAAGTAGGAGAGAGAATACCTCATAACCATACTTGGTAGAGATTGTGCACATCATTGTATATGAGGAAATCCTCTCATATGGCATATGATATCCATTAATTCATATATATATATATATATATATATATATATATATATATATATATATATATATATATATATATATATATAGCAAATCTCTATAAACTTAAGTTTATAGGGAATAGTCATACACCAACTTTTCTATCCATTGATGTTGCCTTGGGATCCATGAAAGATATGAAGCTCATTTTGAGATTTGTGCATTTTTGATGACACAAATCTAAAGGCAACATCAATGGATAAAAAAGTTGGTGTATATTATTCCCTATAAACTTAAGTTTATGGAGATTTGCTATATATATGAGAGAAATGGAGGCTTGGCACCAAGTACCAGTCCACATGTGTCTCAATCCCATCTACTCTCAACCCATGCTGCCTCCCATTTGAATAAGTAGATGAGATTGAACACCTCACTACCATGCACAAAAGTTGTGCTTGGTACCAAGTACCTCCATAATCCTCATATATATATATATATATATATATATATATATATATATATATATATATATATATATATATATATATATATATATATATATATATATATATATATATATATATATATATATATATATATATAAAGTATTCTAAGGTGTTGTTAGACAAAGTATTAAATCCAGTAAAACATAAAATTTTTAAAAAAATTCCTATTGAATGTTTAATTATAGATCTGAATCAATAGAAATTATAAAATAATTTAGGTATCACGACATTTCACCTATCTAATTTGTATGCATTGTCAAGGAGGTAATAATCTTTTACTTAAAATTTCCCACATAAATAATAATTTCCAGAATATAAGACGCCAAAATAATTAACACAGATTTATTATTAACAAAAATTAAAAAATTCATTTGATACAGTTATAAAACATATAAAAATATTAAAATTGATAAAGATCAAGAAGTTAAACATGAATAGTAGTAGGAGTCTTCAACACAAAGTTGAAAATTTTGCAATGAAGACCAAAAGCTAAGGCAGAGGTTGAAAAAGGAGTTGGGAGAGATGAGAATTTTTTAAAAACTTAGCTGGGAAATTACGTTCCGTAATAAATAACATGCGTACAAAGATTTAAACCAGGTGGTAGAGAGTGCAATCAAAGACAGAACAAGTGTAAGTTTTCTTTAGAATTATTTCAATATTAGTCCCTAGTAAATGTCATATTAAAAATTTTCTTTAAAATTTGGTTAATTTATACATTAGTCCACCATTATTTTAAATATATACAACCTGGTACCAAATATCAAATGTCTGGAGCTAAGACAGAAATATCTGTTAACAATTTAATTTGATTAATGAAAATATATAAAAGTTAAAATAAATGATATACTAATATCATATAATTATTAATTTTTGGTAAATAAATATAGGGAATAATTCATTATATATATTTATAAATGACAAATTATTTTCATACAAATTAATTAAGGTATTCTCAACAATAACTCACCCAATTTATTTAGGATCAAACAATTATTCAAAAATAATTTATATTAAGCTATTAATATTTAATGAAGATAAAATATATTAGCAAATATTTACCTTATGAGTTAAAATATCTTATGAAAATCAGTACATCTTCATAGATTATAAACTAATTATAGTAAACTGTATTCTAATAATGAAATTTACTTACATCAATAAGGTGTGTGTGTGTATATGGACACACACACACATACATACATACATACATATATACATGTATGTATGTATATATATGTATATTGGCCATAGGAAGACTGCATATTTTCAGCCTCTTATTGATAGCATAAGTGCAAGAATACATGGATGGCATGCCAAGCTCTTGTGTAATAGTGGCAGATTGATTCTTATTAAGCATGTTCTTTCTAGCATACCCATCCATCTCCTTGCTTCTACATCTATACCTCTTCAGGTGATTCACAAAATTTAATCTCTCTTGGCTAAATTTTTCTGGGGATCATCTGAATATGGCCCTCGGAGGCACTGGCTTAAATAGAGCAAACTCTGCTACCCCATGGATGAAGGTGGTGTTGGTATCAAAAGTCTCATTGATGTTAAAAAAGCTTTCTTGCTTAAACAATGTTGGTTACTTTGTACCTCAAACTCTATATGGGCTTCTTTCATGAGAGCTAAATATAAAATTTCCCCACCTCCTAGATTTTGGAAAGGCCCCTTACATTGCTCGAGAGAATGGAAAGATACACTGTCTGTCAAAGAGATTTTTGCTACACTGTGTGCTTGGAGTATTGGCAAAGGTGATGTGTCTTTCTGGTTTGATAATTAGAACCTTGAGTTTAGGTTTGATTTTCTTGTTGAATTTGGGGATATCAAGCTTAAACTCAAGGATCTATATCATAATCACCAATGGAACTTTGATACTTGACAACCCATCATAGGTAATGAACTTATTCAGCTTTTGCATGATATTGCTCTCCATTTCTAAGGATGATGATCAATTATTTTGGACCCCTGAGAAGAATGGCAACTTTACCACGAAGTCTGCTAAGGAGGCCATCAGATCCCACAATAACAACAATCCTCTCTTGGCAAATATTTAGCATTCTGAGATGACCCTTCAAACCAAGTTAGTATGCTAGAAACTCCTAAATAATATTTTGCCTACTGAATCTATGGCTAAAAGGAGGGGGTTTTCTTTGGCTTCAAAGTGTGTTTGTTGTAGCATCCCCCAGGAGGAAACTACCGATCATCTTTTCAATCACAGTGATCTTGATAAATCTCTATGGATTTATTTTGGTGCCATGTTTGATGTCCCTTACCTCTCTAGGCTCAAGTGGTGGTTTCATAGATGCAAGGGCTCCTCTCATTTTGTGATTATGGGGAGACTGGCTTGTATGGCTATCTGCAAGCAGATTTGGAGCTTCAGAAATAACTCCATCTATAGGTAGGTAAATGTAGATTACAAGAAGGCTAGATTTGCTGTGATTGATACCTTGCAGCTCTTAGATATTAAAGTTAAGCTCATGAAGAGATCACCCCCTTTTGGCATTGACTCCCTGCTCTCTATTGGCATTAATCCTAGACAATCAAAACCCAAACCCTTGTTCTCCTGCTTCTTGACTCCACCTGCTCATGGCTATTTGGCTTTGAATGTGGATGGCTCTTGCATTGGCGACTCTATGGCTGTGGGAGGCATTATTAGGAACCAGGAGGGCAACATGTGTGTGCTTTTGCTGGTCCTACTGGTAAAGGCTCTAGTTTTTAGGTTGAAATTCATGTGCTGTCCAAGGGTGTAGATGTTGTGGTGGCACGGAACTATGCCAATATTGTTGCTTGGTCTGACTCTAAATCCCTAGTGCAATCCATTAGTAAAACATCACCTTTTTGGGAGCTTTCCAAGAGATGGGGGCAGATTGAATTCTTTGATTCAATAGCATCATATACAAATATCACATTGCTTCAGAGAGAGTAACTTTGTTCCTGATGGGCTTTCTAAGCTCGATCACACATTTCAGGCTTTGAGGTTCTTTTATCATATCTCTGAGTTACTACATCCTATTCAAAAGTTGATTAATCTTGATGCCTTACATTACATGTATTTTCGAACACGTTAGTTGTTGTGCTTCTGTGAACTGGTTTGTCAGTCCCTTTTGTAATGCCAGTTTAGAGGCCAGCCCCTATTTCTGGAATTTTTGGCTTCTTTGGTCATGCATGAGTCATGCACACAAAAGGATGCCTTTTTGTACAAGCTTATTATCTTTATATATATATATATATATATATATATATATATATATATATATATATATATATATATATATATATATATATATTCTATGCTTTTAAAATATAAATAAACACACACACACACACACACACACACACACACACACACACACACACACACACACACACATATATATATATATATATATATATATATATATATATATATATATATATATATATATATATATATATATATATATATATATATATATATATATATATATATATATATATATATATATATATATATATATATATATATACACACAATAAAACTATTATAATATAATATATTAACTATATTATATATAATAACTCAAAAGAGAAGAACACAAAGGGTCTTTAATATTACTGGTCTAAAAATAATCTTTCTTTGGGTGAGAAATAAATATATATTGCTTTGTAAGGGTCTGAAAGTATGAAATCACAACAATAAAGGAGGTTTAAAGTTGTAGAAGAATAAGTTGACACCTTATCATTTTGGGGATTTAAATATATTTTAATGTTATCAAATATTGATAATTAACTTATTGTTACTGAGTATGAACCTGAAGAGATGCAACCGAAATGCGACTCTATTTATAGGGTCACATGTTTTGTGGGTTCTTGGACAATGTTGAAGTGTGCAATCTTTTATATACGATAAATATAGCCTATTTGTATGTTAAGTTAAATTCTTAAAAATAATGTTGGAGAAGCCTAATAAATAGGTAGAGTAAAATTGGTCCAAATTAAATAAATAACTCTGAGAATCCAAATTGACTGGTATTTTCCTTTTGCTTTCTTATTTGCATTTTAATATAACAATGATGATGATCCAAATTAATAAAGTATAGACATTTTAAAGTTTTCTTCAATAAATCATGAAAATCTCTTGATGTTAGAAAGGAATACATGTCATAAGCATTTGTTATTAGGCATTATGTACTGTGTTTTGATTTTTTTACTTTTAAACTCTCAATGAGAGCAGAACGAGCCGCTATGTTCAAATATTAACTATACATGAATTTAATTTAAGGAAAATTTGAAAGATTTCAAAATTTCAAATTACTTAATAGCATCGGAGATGAGTAAAGAAAAGGAGAAGAGAAATCTATAGTGAAGTGTGGTGGAGCCTGACAATCAAAACCCAAACCCTTGTTCTCCGCTTCTTGACTCCACCTGCTCATGGCTATTTGGCTTTGAATGTGGATGGCTCTTGCATTGGCGACTCTATGGCATGGGAGGCATTATTAGGAACCGGAGGGCAACATGTGTGTGCTTCTTTTGGTCCCTTGGTAAAGGCTCTAGTTTTTAGGTTGAAATTCATGTCTTTGTCCAAGGGTGTAGATGTTGTGGTGGCGCGGAACTATGCCAATATTGTTGCTTAGTGGAGTTAATCCATTCAATCCCATTACACCATTTCCGTAGAGAGCTGTCCACCCCTTCTCCATCCATTCCACTATTCAATCCATTCCTTCCATTATCTTGTGCCTTCCTTACATTTCCATTCATTATTTTGCTTCCTCCCGGTCCACTTTATCCATTCCTTCTTTCCATTTTCCATACCAAATGCCTTTTTTCACTTTATTATCTTTATATATATATATATATATATATATATATATATATATATATATATATATATATATATATATATATATATATATATTCTTTAAAATATAAATAAACACACACACACACACACACACACACACACACACACACACACACACACACACATATATATATATATATATATATATATATATATATATATATATATATATATATATATATATATATATATATATATATATATATATATATATATATATATATATATATACACAATAAAACTATTATAATATAATATATTAACTATATTATATATAATAACTCAAAAGAGAAGAACACAAAGGGTCTTTAATATTACTGGTTAGAAAAATAATCTTTCTTTGGGTGAGAAATAAATATATATTGCTTTGTAAGGGTCTGAAAGTATGAAATCACAACAATAAAGGAGGTTTAAAGTTGTAGAAGAATAAGTTGACACCTTATCATTTTGGGGATTTAAATATATTTTAATGTTATCAAATATTGATAATTAACTTATTGTTACTGAGTATGAACCTGAAGAGATGCAACCGAAATGCGACTCTATTTATAGGGTCACATGTTTTTTGGGTTCTTGGACAATGTTGAAGTGTGCAATCTTTTATATACGATAAATATAGCCTATTTGTATGTTAAGTTAAATTCTTAAAAATAATGTTGGAGAAGCCTAATAAATAGGTAGAGTAAAATTGGTCCAAATTAAATAAATAACTCTGAGAATCCAAATTGACTGGTATTTTCCTTTTGCTTTCTTATTTGCATTTTAATATAACAATGATGATGATCCAAATTAATAAAGTATAGACATTTTAAAGTTTTCTTCAATAAATCATGAAAATCTCTTGATGTTAGAAAGGAATACATGTCATAAGCATTTGTTATTAGGCATTATGTACTGTGTTTTGATTTTTTTACTTTTAAACTCTCAATGAGAGCAGAACGAGCCGCTATGTTCAAATATTAACTATACATGAATTTAATTTAAGGAAAATTTGAAAGATTTCAAAATTTCAAATTACTTAATAGCATCGGAGATGAGTAAAGAAAAGGGAGAAGAGAAATCTATAGTGAAGTGTGGTGGAGTGAAAATCAGAAACATATTATTGTTGAAAGCACTAAAAGTTCAAAGATACATCTCTCTGTGATATATTCTAAATTCCTCCCAACTTCTCATAAAGTGATATTACGATCACGGTGGGAGGGGTCACCTATCCCAAACATTCATTCACCTTATGGCTATACTTGATGTTGCTTACTCAAGACAAGCTCCTGGAGAGGGTTAATTGAACATTGGTGTGTGTTATGCTCGGCGAGAAGCGGAAAACAGGGATCATCTCTTTTTACCGCTTATTCTCTTAATGAGAGCAACATCATGGTATGGATTCGGTTTAAATGGAAATCTTGTGCATGGCATTACCTCTTGAATTGGTATAGCAATAATTTGAAAGGGCAGGTTTCAAACAAAAGCAAAGAGGATGGCCTTAGCACCTTGATGTACACCATTTGGAGTGAGAGGAACGCTAGGATCTTCAAGCGTAGCAGGCTGGGCGGTTATCGAGAAATTAAAGTCAAAATCATGACAGGTTATGATCAGAGTTCCCTCAGCGAATGCAAAAGTTGGTTAGACTCTCTCTAATTTTACTTAGTGTTTTTGGTTGCACCATATGGAAGTTTTGATGTTTTCTTTCTATAGTTTCTCTGCGTGGCAGAAGTATCTTGATGCTGTAAAATCTCAATTGGTGAATGAATAAAAGCAATTTTCATTGACCAAAAAAAAAAGGAGAAGAGAAAGAAAAACTAAAAGAATATCTAATAGCATAAGAGAGTTAAGCATATAGCTACCTGTTCTTGATACTCTTTTATTTCAAGGTTTGATTAGCAAAAATTTCACCACTAGTTAAATAAGATAGATAATATTTATGTGCTTACTTTAAGAGCACTTGATGTACATTTGATAGTTGGGACTCATTGCAAAGTTGGTGAAATAAGATATAATACTTACTTACCAAAAAATAGAGATGATATTTAAATTTTTGGTATCATAAACTTTTTCAAATTCTCTTTAATAAAATAGATTGCTAATTACTGATTCAATTACAATTTTCTTTTATATTTTGCAACATTTAGTATTTCACACATGTGGTTTCAATTTTATTTTTAATGCAATTCAATCAAATAACAATAGTAGCTTTTATATCCAATATTTCTCATTAATACATGCAGTCTTAAAAATACAATTTTTTCTCCTTCTGTGAGAAAAATTTCTCAACCACTCATCTACATTTTGTCCACCCTCACTTTGCACATTATATAGTAGCATAGATGTTTAATTACATACTATTATATGTGAACACACAAGACTTCTTTCAAATATTTTACTCTTTAAATTCTTATTTTCTTCACTTTGAACTACTTTTTTTTTTTTTTTTCATGAAATAAATTCAAAACATAAAACAAGTATGTCCACGTACTAGCATGTACACTAAATACGTGGCCTTCATTGATTGGGGTAAGGCTAAGGCCTTGAATGGGCGCAAATTACATATTTGAAGTTAACAAATTGAGCCTGTGTCAAAAATCAAAACATGAACTTAACCATCCATATGAGCTCGGCCCACTACAGGACACATTTAGATGTTTAGGCGAACGCATATGAAAAGTGTGGCCTGATTGGCCCATGCCAATGAGATCAAAAGGAACAGCACAAAACCAATTGCGTACATACATTTGCATTTCCTAAACTTTAGATAAGCTAAAGTTAAGATTGGATATTTAGGAGTTTGGATCTCTTTGAATTCAAGCACAAATCAAAAGGGTTGGGTTTTTATACAAAATCCTGAACAAAACATTTAAGCAAATTATAATATTCGCTACACTATTTAAGAAAAATTGTAATTAAATAGAAATTAATAACTCATTTCCCAAAAAATTCTTGACAAAACGACAACACCACTATGGTATTTCATGGATCCTCCCATCCTTAAGAAAAGTTTCTCCTCGAAACTCTGAGGGACATAGAGAAGATAACTAAAACCCATGGGTGTCTAAGATCTACCACAAAGATGAGTTGAACATTTGACGGTTACATGTTAACATCAGAGTCCTATATGCAAAAGCAAAATTCAGGGATTTAAATTGCAAAACACCATTTTTTTCTTTTTTCTTTTTGGTTTTACATCATCGACATACTAATAACATTGTGATGCTGAAATCATAAAAGCCTTTGGAGGGTAAGGGTATTTGAATGTCTCATGATTAGAGGGTTCAATTTGTAAAACAAGGGTTTCATAAAACTTCAGATCTAAATGCAAAACATGCACTTATAAAAACTTTGAGTTAAAATTTTCTCATACGCTATTATTAGATTCATAAGGTTGAAAAGAATAAAACTCTTTATTGTCAAGGATAATTTGGGAACACTGAGGCGACTAGTAGATCACATGACAAAGTTGTGGCTCCTCAGTTAGAGAGCACGGGTTCGATTCCATGTGCATCAAAGGCACGCGGTAGTTGAGTTGTTGGTGTTGTTATGTGTGCCAAAGGCATATTTTCCTCTTTTAAAAAGATAATTTGAGAACACATAAATCAAAGGGTTCAAAAGGCAAAACAACCTTTGAAAAAAGTTTAAATTAAGTAACAAAACCTTTTATAATTTTGAGGGTTTACATGTAAAAATTTCCCAAGTGTGAAAACAAATATTTATTGGGATTAAGTTGCAAAACTCCAAAACAACATAAGGGTTTATTTGCAAAAATACAAGCACAAAGTTTGGGGTCTAACTACAAAATGCATTGACAAAAGATCAACTTGAAAACACAAAACTCCAAAAGAGTAAAAATCGAAAAAGCCAACTATAAAGTCATGACAACAAGAAAACTAGGATTTTAAACATGAATTTTAGAATAATCAATTAAAATAGATTATGACTTGTGTATAATGTGCGTAATGAAATTTAGGGATTTGATAGCAAGTTATTAATTACTTACCTCTTGTATCTAACAACATAGATCCTACAGTACGATTCCTCACCAAACTCCGAACAACTCCTCAATTGCCATCACCATTTATCTCCATTTAAGAGAACAAAGAAGACTTTGGGAATCTTGATCTCTCTCCTTCACTCTCTCTATCTCAGTTTTGGCACAGGAACAAAAAAAGAACAGAACATGTGACAGGCCAGGAACAGGAGCGTTATCGAGCTTGGCATGTTGATCGGAAGTTGTCGAGGAGAATGATAGGTGACGGAGGAGAAGGGCTTATCGAGGACGTTGGCAATCACAAATAGGGCGTGTACATAAAAGCGGGGGGCACCGTTCATGCGAATGAACAGTAACAGGTTACTATAAACCCATGACCAGTAATCCTTTTTTTTTCCCCCCTTTTTTTGGGAGGTTGCAACCTAGTTTGAGAAGAGAAATTGTGGAGAAGATATATTAGAATAAAGAACTTACAAGTTTGGACTTCACACTAATAGGGGGTGGATGTGGGTCGGCTGCCGAAACGCCAAAGCTGTGTAAGAGCCAATGGGCAAGCCCAAACTGATATACGGTTGTGGGCGGTGGGTTCTGCTCTAAATCAGGGGACAAAGAAGTAGGCGGACCCACCGACTTAGGCCCATGTCCAGACCCGACCTAGCCATGCCTAGGTGATAATTATATGTTGATGTAATTTTAGTAACAATCAATTGAAATTTACAATGTCAAGTGTTTGAGTTATAATTTTAGTAGTAGTAGAGATTTTCTAAAGTATATTTAGTATGTTAATGAATATTTATAATCATTTTGAATTACTAAAGCTCAAATTATTGTAAATCTTTTGTCCTTTGAGATAATTCTCACTAATTATAAATTTATAGGATTTAGACTTTTCAAAAGATAAAATCTGAGTTTTCTTCTTTAAATTATACATAATAATCTAGCAAAAAAATGAAAAAAAAAGAATACGGGCTAACATGTGATTCAAACCGCCTGTAGATTCGGACAACAGACCTACATCTTGGGATAGTTGGTCAGTGGGTCTAGCCCCAAACAGAGGACAAAGTCCTCGACCCCCCCAGCCCACGCCGTCTCAGGGGCTGAGTGAACTAGTCCAATCCAAAACTAGGCGGGCCGGTTCATGGGTAAGGCCCGACTAGGCGTCGCCACCCTACACTATTTTAACTCAAATGAGGTTTTCTCAAAAACTCAAATATTTTCATTCATCAACATCCATCTCTAAAAAGAGAATACATGTTATTTATAAAATAAAAAATCTAACTAAAACTAAATCTCAATTCTAACCATAAATCACAACTAATGAAACAAAGAAATTAACTAATGGCTGAAAATCGGCTAGCTCACTAAATATCTAACCAATCCAACAACATTATTCTCATTCTAACTAAGTTTTTTAATCCTAACTATACCAATTGAAATTCTTTAAGCAGTCTTGCATCAAATTTCCCATTGTTAGAGAAAACTCAACCTCAAATTTTATAACGGGTGAGATGAAAATTCCATTGACCAATTGGAAGTATTGTTGCATGCACTGTAGAGTCTTTAAAATTATGTAGATAATTCAATAATGAGTAAGCAACGGAGGGTCTAGAATAAAAAACTCTACTATTAAACTATTACAGATCGGAAGCATTTTGAACTGCACTTCACCTTTGGACTCGAGCTGTCAGTTGATTCCAGCTTGGGCTTTGGATCAGCACTCTAGTTTGTTTTTAGTTCAGACTCAAGTTTAAGCTTCAGCTTAGGCTCAGGCTCGGGCTCTAATATTTCCAACCCAAGGATTAATTCAACACAACTTACTAAGGATTGCGCAAAGCTGGTGAAAGGATTCAGCAAAGCTGTAAAAGGATCCACGTTGCTGTGCTTTGCTTTGAGCCTTTGACTTGTTTCAATCCAAATGTCCATGGCTCATGAATCTCCACCTACAACACATAAAATGCAACATATAATCACATCGAACTGGATATTACCAATTGACGACTATAGGCCTCCAGCTCTTTACATGCAAAGCCAAAAGGTGCATTTCCGGGCTAAATACATAGTTAGGGTTAAGCAGTTGGCTACCAACTATAGAGTAGTACATGTTAAAAAGACAAATGCAAAGGACACTAAGGTGATGGTCACGTAGATATCTTCTCTTCCTTAGAACATTAACGGACCTATAAATATAACAATAAGTAATTCTTATAAAGTCATTTCTCTTGTTAACATCTATCGCGGTCTGATAGAGAAAGTCGACCTTTTGTAAAGCATCGATATTGATACAACAATGAAATATGACTCTACTAGATATAAAGAATACCTTAAATCATGATGTTTTTGTTTCCGTTGCCGACTAAGTATGAACAGTACCAACAAAGAGATGTTTTAGACGTGCGTTGGATATAGAGGGTGTTTGGGAAGGCTTATTTTTTGAAGCTTATAAGTTATGCGACTTTTAGTGGCTTTTGACTTTATAATAAAAATATTAAAAAATTATTTGGGTAGTATAGTAATTTGTTTGGTCAAACCTAGCTTATTTAGGTGAGCTTATAAGTTAGTTTTCAAAAGCTGGTATACTGAAACTTTTAAAATGTTTATAATTAAGGTAACTTATTTTGTATTTTACCAAATATGTAGAAATGAAAAAGCTAGCTTAAAAGCTAGTTTGACCAAAAATAAGCGCCACACACTCATAAAAGTATATGGGTGAGATTCGTCATTCAAGCATCAAATTTCATCCTTAACTGAATTCATGACAATCTAAACAAAAGTTTACGTTTCTAAGGATATATGTCCCTTGCACGAAAGGATGCATATCCAAGTAAGTTTTGTGATATTTATTTAGAAACCTTATCTGAACGTCAAAAACAAAAATAATAGAACAAAGCCATCAATTTGTGGCACACAAGTTTCCCTCCATTGAGATGAAAAAGATAATAAACTCTACAATGGAAGAGCATACCCATAGAAAGAAGCACTACTATCATGCTCAGACTTTGCATCCATGCCATTTCCTTTTCCTTATCCCATTTTTCTGCACAAGTCTGAGAGAAACAACCATTCAATAAATGCAGATTGTCGAAGAAATTATGTAAGAAGAGTGAGAAAAATTTCACCCCATAAGTAGCGTGTTGGTAGCGGACCTGAACCGTCGAGAAAACCACCAAGCGATAGCAAAAACACAATAAAAGAGTAAAGACCGAGATTTACGTGGTTGGCAAGTTGCCTCGTCCACGGGGAGGGGAGGATTTTCACTAATAGAAAGAGAATACAAATTAGGATTACAAGTTCTCAAAGAAACCCTAAAACAAACCTCTCAATCTCAAAAGATCTCCTCTCCAAGATGCACAAAACCCTCTGAAAAGCGCTCCAGCGTGCTTCATAACTTCCAAATAATCGGTTTAGGGTTATATATAAACTCTAAGCGAAGGGTTTAAAACCAAACCCGTATTAGAATCTGCCCAATTAGTGGAGCTCTTGCTTGATTAGTTAGACTAATACCTTAATAGATTATCGACTACAATACAGATTATCGACTACTCTTTCAACCCGAAGACACGCTTTACGTCAATTTGCAGTTAATTAGACTACAATGCCTAGTAGTCGACTACTGCTATTCGGCAGAAAACAACTTTCGTCATTGCAGTTAGTGGACTACAATGCCTAGTAGTCGACTCACGAACCCAGCTGTCTCGTGCATGTTTTGTGCATGTTCTACAATTCTCCACCTCGTACATCATTTGATTTACCTCAAATTTTGGGCGAACACGAAGAACACCAAGAACATCTAGAGATCTCCATCACCAATCCGGGCCAATCCGGTTGCGCCACTACGCGGTACGCCTCGTACCCTCCACCGGGATCAAGCTCATCGTAGTTCACCTCAAATCATCTCCACCTTACCCATTACAGCAGAAGGTCATGCCCTCTTGGGCAAATCAACAGTGATATGAAGCAAGTCTAAGCAATGCTTAAACTTACTACTGTGACCACCTTGGTTAACATATGCCGGGATTCTCATTCGTGTGCACCTTCATGAGAGAAATATCACCTTCCTCTATGACATCGCACAAAATGATACGACATCTATAGGCGGTAAATATAGATTACAAGAAGGCTAGATTCTTTGATTGATACCTTGCACTCTTGGATATTAAAGTTAAGCTCATGAAGAGATCACCCCTTTTGGCATTGACTCCTGCTCTCTATTGGCATTAATCCTAGACAATCAAAACCCAAACCCTTGTTCTCCCGCTTCTTGACTCCACCCTCATGGCTATTTGGCTTTGAATGTGGATGGCTCTTGCATTGCGACTCTATGGTCGTGGGAGGCATTATTAGGAACCAGGAGGGCAACATGTGTGTGCTTTCTTTGGTCCTACTAGTAAAGGCTCTAGTTTTGGTGAAATTCATGTCTTTGTCCAAGGGTGTAGATGTTGTGGTGGCACGGAACTATGCCAAAATTGTTGCTTGGTCCGACTCTAAATCCTGGTGCAATCCATTAGTAAAACATCACCTTTTGGGAGCTTTCTAAGAGATGGGGCAGATTGAATTCTTTGATTCAATAACATCATATACAAATATCACATTGCTTGAGAGAGTAGCTTTGTTCTGATGGGCTTTCTAAGCTCGATCACACATTTCGTGCTTTGAGGTTCTTTTATCATATCTACGAGGAATTCTTGCATCTATTAGTTCTTGTGCCTTACTTACATTATTATGCTTCCTCCCGGTCCCCATTCCAGCCCTTCCATCCATTTCTCTCTCTCTCTCTCTCTCTCCTCTCTCTCTCTATGCCTCCTCCACACACACATATATATATATATATATATATATATATATATATATATATATATATATATATATATATATATATATATATATATATATAAATAAACTATTATAATATAATATATTAACTATATTATATATAATAACTCAAAAGAGAAGAACACAAAGGGTCTTTAATATTACTGAATTAGAAAAAATAATTTTCTTTGGGTGAGAAATAAATATATATATTGCTTTGTAAGGGTCTGAAAGTATGAAATCACAACAATAAAGGAGGTTTAAAGTTGTAGAAGAATAAGTTGACACCGTATCATTTTGGGATTTAAATATATTTTAATGTTATCAAATATTGATAATTAACTTATTGTTACTGAGTATGAACCTGAAGAGATACAACCGAAATGCGACTCTATTTATAGGGTCATAGACATGTTTTTGTGGTTCTTGGACAATGTTGAAGTGTGCAATCTTTTATATACGATAAATATAGCCTATTTGTATGTTAAGTTAAATTCTTAAAAATAATGTTGGAGACACTAGTAAAAGCGTTGTATTCTAGCGGAATATTCTAGGCGGAAAAATTTCCGTCTAGAATGTAACACAATATTGAATATTCGGTCTAGAATATTCCGTCCTGCTAAATTCTGGCTTTCCATTCCTTTAATGCTGCCTCTATCTAAACAGATATTCATATTTCATAAGCAAGTCCATCCCATATTGTCATTTCTCCACCACCCCATTTCATTCCCCAAACTCTCATTCCCCATTCCAATCCCTAAAACCCCGGCCCCCCCTCCACCCTTCCTTCCTTCCTTCCTTGCATTCCATACTCCCTTGCCCTTTCATAAGCCATAGCTCCTCCTTGGCCGCCCTCCTCCCTCCCTCATGACTCGGTCCTCAGCCCTCATGCGCCAGTCCCCTTCCCTTCCCCCTCAGCGCCTCTCCTGCCTCTTAGCCTCCCTCCACTTCCACCCTCCTCCTGACCTCCACTTCCACCCTCCTCCACAGGCCTCTGCCTCTTAGCAAAATATTACGGGCGGAACTGAAGTCGGCAATACATTTGATTTACCTCAAATTTTCGAACACGTAAGAACACCAAGAACATCTAGAGATCTCCATCGACCAATCCAGTAATCCAAAGCGCCACTACACCGCTGTCGCTTCACGCACTCCCACGGGATCAAGCTCATCGTAGTTCACCTCAAATCATCTCCACCTTACCCATTACGCCCGAAGGGCCATGCCCTCTTGGGCAAATCAACACGAAGTGATATGAAGCAAGTCTAAGCAATGCTTAAACTTACTACTGTGACCACCTTGGTTAACATGTCCGCTGGATTCTCATTCGTGTGCACCTTCATGAGAGAAATATCACCTTCCTCTATGACATCCCGCACAAAATGATACCGACATCGATATGCTTGGTACGAGCATGATGAACTGATTCTTTGCCAAGTGAATTGCACTCGATCGCCACACCACAAGTTCACGCTTGCTCAATCCCCAAATCGCCTAGAAGACCCCACAACCACAATGCTTCCTTCACTCCCTCGCCATGGCCATGTACTCGACCTCTGTAGTAGAAAGTGCCATCAGAGCTCGTAACATCGACGCCAACTAACCGAGCTCCATGTATCTTAAATACATAACCAGTAGTAGATCGCCGTCTATCTAGATCGCCTCGCATAATCGAGTCCACAAACCCGTCAATCGACATGTTTCTCCACCAAAACACGATTCAGACAATCGGTACCTTTAAGTACCTAAGGACCCACTTCATCGCTTCCCGGTCGCCTTTCCGGATTCGCCATGAATCTATCGACCACACTAACCGCCAGGAAATATCTCAAGCGGTACACACCATTGCATACATTAAACCGCCAACCGCACTAGCATAGGGAACACGCTCCATGTGCGCTTCTCTTCCACGTAGTGGGAGATTGATTACCGAAGCCTAAAGTGTGGAGCCAATGGAGTCACCACCGACTTAGCACTTTGCATCCCGAACCTCGCGATCACCCGCTCTATGTAGCCCTTCCGACTCAAGAACAATCGCCGATTCGCCTCTCTTCTAATCTCCATACCCAGATTTTCCTAGCAAGACCCATGTCCTTCATCTCGAACTCTTCACCAAGTTGAGATTTCACCTATCTATCTCCACCCCGCTCTTAGAAGCAATAAGCATGTCATCCACATACAAAGAAGATAGATAAAATTACCTCCTGAAGCTTCGAATGTAAACACAACAATCATGATCGCCGAAAACCCATGCTTCAAAGATGAAGGAGTCAAATCGCTTGTACCACCGGGAGATTGCTTTAATCCATACGCTGACTTCCTCAAACGACACACATGATTCTCCTTATCCTCAACCTTGTAGCCCTCAAGTTGATGCATGTAGATCTCTTCATCCAAGTCTCCGTGCAAGAAGGTCGTTTTAACATCGAGTTGATCCGACTCAAAATCACCATGAGCAACAATACTCAATAGCACCCGAATAGAAGTATGTTTCACCACCGAGAAAATATCTCATTGTAATCCACACCTCTTTCTCAGGCAAAACCCTTAGCCACTAGCCTCGCCTTGTATCTTACACCACCGAAGCTCGAAGATCTTCCTTTCTTTTATACACCCACTTACAACCAATAGCTTTTCTTCCTACGCAATGGGACCACCTCTCATGTTTGTTCTTCCGAAGAGATTCCATCTCTTCCTCCATCGCAGCCAACCAACTCTCACTATCCTTATCCCGAATAGCTTCCTTGAAGGAGACCGGCTCGTCCTCCTCCACCGAGTGCGTATTCAACCATATTAGCTCGCCCATAGTGCTTCAGGTTGATCACCCCACCAAAACTCGCTTGTATGCTCGCTTTGGCCTAGTGGAAGCCAAATTATCCTCGGCTGCTGTTGTTGTAGTGCACGTGTATTTTCTGCTGAACCTCCTCCCGCCAAGCTCATCATCTACCCGACTTCCCACTTGAGCACGCATTAGAACCTAGTTGGTCTTTAGGTTCTATTTCAATAACACGAGACTTAGAAGTCTCACCGGTCATAACACCATCATCCTTGGACCCCTAGCAATCATGGATTTCTCATCAAAGGTAACATCCCCGCTGATCACTTAACTTTGAATCTTCCAGACACCAAAGGCGATAGCCTTTACGCCTTGCATATCCCAAGAATATTGCCTTCTTGGCCCTCGCGTCAAGCTTTCCCTCGTTGGCGTGATAGTAGGCGGTACATCCAGAAATTTCGAGCCTATCATAATCTGCATGCTCCCGACCACACCCATAGGGTGTATCACCATCCAATGTCGAATGTGGTGAACGGTTCACAATGTAACAAGTCAGAAGCCACCGCTTCGCCCACCATTCGTTGCCCAATCACGCATAAGATCGCATACTCACCGCTTTCTCCCCGCGGTGGTTCTGGCTCACACCCCATCTACTGCTGTAGACTCGACCGCCCGTGTCGAACAATTCCCTCGATCACGAACTCCTTGAAAGCACCATCTCAGATACTGCACTGCTATCGGATCTCGCTTCAATTTCTTTCTGTCTGTTCTCAACCATTGTTCTCCACTTCTTGAATGTCTCAACACCTCATTCTTGTGCTTCGTAGTAAATCCAAGCATACCTAGAATAATCATCTATAAACGAGACATAATACACGGAACCACCCTTGAAGTTGTCCGAGCCGGACCCCAAACATCCGTGCACATAATCTAGTATCCCTCGCTCTTAGACTTGTTGCTCGAAACTTGACCTCGTGTGACTTTCCATACACACAATCCTCGCAAAAATCCATGCTAGGTTCCTTCAGATTCTTCAATGCACCCTCTTTACCAAGCGAACTAGACCCTTCTCGACATATGCCCAAGCCGCTTATGCCATAACCGTGTGTGCTCACATGGATCTCCACCACTTCCTTCGCCAACCGCCGCATCTCCTCGCCACCGCTGCATTCGAGAGTATATAGATTACCGTGACGAATACCCTTCATCACTACTAAGGAACCACGAACAACCTTCTTCACTCCGTTTTCGTCACAATCCCGCAACCACCGAGTCCAAAGCACCAACCGAGATAAGATTCTTCCGCAAGTCGGGAACATGCCTCACATCCGCCAAGGTTCGAACCACTCCATCATGCATCTTGATTTTGATATTACCTAGCCCCACTGCTTTTACAAGCATGGTTATTCCCCATCAATACAGCTTCCACCATCAATGCCTCTGTAGGTAGTAAACCACTTCCTATTTGGACACATATGGTAAGAGCAACCGAATCAAGTATCCACTTCCGGAGATCTCCTCGCCACCCGTGGCGACATAGCATTCCTTATCGCTCCCTTCCTCCAAACGTAGCTCGCTTCTTCCTTGCCCTCTCCTCTCGGTCTTGTTGTTGTTCTTCTTTCCACCTACTCTCTTATTTGGACGATCGACTTTGAAATGCCCACTTCACCGCGACTAGCATGTACACTAAATACGTGGCCTTCATTGATTGGGGTAAGGCTAAGGCCTTGAATGGGCTTGCAAATTACATATTTGAAGTTAACAAATTGAGCCTGTGTCAAAAATCAAAACATGAACTTAACCATCCATATGAGCTCGGCCCACTACAGGACACATTTAGATGTTTAGGCGAACGCATATGAAAAGTGTGGCCTGATTGGCCCATGCCAATGAGATCAAAAGGAACAGCACAAAACCAATTGCGTACATACATTTGCATTTCGTAAACTTTAGATAAGCTAAAGTTAAGATTGGATATTTAGGAGTTTGGATCTCTTTGAATTCAAGCACAAATCAAAAGGGTTGGGTTTTTATACAAAATCCTGAACAAAACATTTAAGCAAATTATAATATTCGCTACACTATTTAAGAAAAATTGTAATTAAATAGAAATTAATAACTCATTTCCCAAAAAATTCTTGACGAAACGACAACACCACTATGGTATTTCATGGATCCTCCCATCCTTAAGAAAAGTTTCTCCTCGAAACTCTGAGGGACATAGAAGATAACTAAAACCCATGGGTGTCTAAGATCTACCACAAAGATGAGTTGAACATTTGACGGTTACATGTTAACATCAGAGTCCTATATGCAAAAGCAAAAGATTCAGGGATTTAAATTGCAAAACACCATTTTTTTTCTTTTTTCTTTTTTGGTTTTTACATCATCGACATACTAATAACATTGTGATGCTGAAATCATAAAAGCCTTTGGAGGGTAAAGGGTAATTTGAATGTCTCATGATTAGAGGGTTCAATTTGTAAAACAAGGGTTTCATAAAACTTCAGGATCTAAGTGCAAAACATGCACTTATAAAAAACTTTGAGTTAAAAATTTTCTCATACGCTATTATTAGATTCATAAGGTTGAAAAAGAATAAAACTCTTTATTGTCAAAGGATAATTTGGGAACACACAGGGGCAGCCTAGTAGATCACATGACAAAGTTGTGTCGCTCCTCCGTTAGAGAGCCTGGGTTCGATTCCCATGTGCATCAAAGGCACAGTAGTTGCAGTTGTTGGTGTTGTTATGTGTGCCAAAGGCATATTTTCCTCTTTTAAAAAAAGATAATTTGAGAACACATAAATCAAAGGGTTCAAAAGGCAAAACAACCTTTGAAAAGAAGTTTAAATTGCGTAACAAAACCTTTTATAATTTTGAGGGTTTACATGTAAAAATTTCCCAAGTGTGAAAACAAATATTTATTGGTATTAAGTTGCAAAACTCCAAAACAACATAAGGGTTTATTTGCAAAAATACAAGCACAAAGTTTTCAAGGGGTCTAACTACAAAATGCATTGACAAAAGATCAACTTGAAAACACAAAACTCCAAAAGAGTAAAATTGAAAAGCCAAACTATAAAGTCATGACAACAAGAAAACTAGGATTTTAAACATGAATTTTAGAATAATCAATTAAAATAGATTATGACTTGTGTATAATGTGCGTAATGAAATTTAGGGATTTGATAGCAAGTTATTACTTACCTCTTGTATCTAACGACATAGATCCTACAGTACGATTCCTCACCAAACTCCGAACAACTCCTCAATTGCCATCACCATTTATCTCCATGCCTATGGTTAAGAGAACAAAGAAGACTTTGGGAATCCTGATCTCTCCCCTTCACTCTCTCTATCTCAGTTTTGGCGCAGGAACAAAAAAAGAACAGAACATGCGACAGGCCAGGAACAGGAGCGCTATCGAGCTTGGCATGTTGATCGGAAGTTGTCGAGGAGAATGATAGGTGACGGAGGAGAAGGGCTTATCGAGGACGTTGGCAATCACAAATAGGGCGTGTACATAAAAGCGGGGGGCACCGTTCATGCGAATGAACAGTAACAGGTTACTATAAACCCATGACCAGTAATCCTTTTTTTCCCCCCCTTTTTTTGGGAGGTTGCAACCTAGTTTGAGAAGAGAAATTGTGGAGAAGATATATTAGAATAAAGAACTTACAAGTTTGGACTTCACACTGTAATAGGGGTGGATGTGGGTCGGCTGCGACCCGAACCGAACAGCGGCCGAGCCCACAGTGGCAAGGCCCAACCACGATGCTATCTGCGGACTGTGGGCCAGGTTGGGTTCTCCTCTAAATCCGGGACAAAGAAGTGGTAGACCCACCCCGGCCCGGTCCATGTCAGACCGACCTAGCCATGTATGTGATAATTATATGTTGATGTAATTTTATTAACAATCAATTGAAATTTACAATTTTCAAGTGTTTGAGTTATAATTTTAGTAGTAGTAGAGATTTTCTAAAGTATATTTAGTATGTTAATGAATATTTATAATCATTTTGAATTACTAAAACGCTCAAATTATTGTAAATCTTTTGTCCTTTGAGATAATTACGTCACTAATTATAAATTTATAGGATTTAGACTTTTCAAAAGATAAAATCTGAGGTTTCCTTCTTTGAATTATACATAATAATCTAGCAAAATATCTAGCAAAAAATTGAAAAAAAGAATACGGGCTAACATGCGATTCAAACCGCCAGTGGTAGATTCAGACAACCGACCCCATGCGGATAGTTGGCCGGGTCTAGCCCCAAACCGAGGACAAAGTAATCGTGCCAAGTCTCACAGCTCAGTGCAGACTAGCCCAATCCAAAACTAGGCGGGCGGTTCATGGTAAGGCCGACCCTAGCCCACCCTACACTATTTTAACTCAAATGAGGTTTCTCAAAAACTCAAATATTTTCATTCATCAACATCCATCTCTAAAAAGAGAATACATGTTATTTACAAAATAAAAAATCTAGCTAAAACTAAATCTCAATTCTAACCATAAATCACAACTAATGAAACAAAGAAATTAACTAATGAAAAATCACTAGCTCACTAAATATCTAACCAATCCAACAACATTATTCTCATTCTAACTAAGTTTTTAATCCTAACTATACCAATTGAAATTCTTTAAGCGATCTTGCATCAAATTTCCCATTGTTAGAAAACTCAACCCCAAATTTTATGGCGGTGAGATGAAAATTCCATTGACCAATTGGAAGTATTGTTGCATGCCTGTAGAGTCTTTAAAATTATGTAGATAATTCAATAATGAGTAAGGGAAGTGGAATAAAAAACTCTACTATTAAACTATTACAGATCGGAAGCATTTTGAACTGCACTTCACCTTGGACTCGAGCTGTCAGTTGATTCCAGCTCGGGCTTTGGATCAACACTCTAGTTTGTTTTAGTTCAGACTCAAGTTTAAGCTTCAGCTGAGGCTCAGGCTCGGGCTCTAATATTTTCAACCCAAGGATTAATTCAACACAACTTACTAAGGATTGCGCAAAGCTGGTGAAAAGATTCAGCAAAGCTGTAAAAGGATCCACGTTGTTGTGCTTTGCTTTGAGCCTTTGACTTGTTTCAATCCAAATGTCCATGGCTCATGAATCTCCTCCTACAACACATAAAATGCAACATATAATCACATCGAACTGGATATTACCAATTGACGACTATAGGCCTCCAGCTCTTTACATGCAAAGCCAAAGGTGCATTTCGGGCTAGTTAGGGTTAAGCAGTTGGCTACCAACTATAGAGTAGTACATGTTAAAAGACAAATGCAAAGGACACTAAGGTGATGGTCACGTAGATATCTTCTCTTCCTTAGAACATTAACGGACCTATAAATATAACAATAAGTAATTCTTATAAAGTCATTTCTCTTGTTAACATCTATGTGGTCTGATAGAGAAGTCGACCTTTTGTAAAGCATCAATATTGATACAACAATGAAATATGACTCTACTAGATATAAAAATACCTTAAATCATGATGTTTTTGTTTCCGTTGCCGACTAAGTATGAACAGTACCAACAAAGAAATGTATTATACATCGTTGGATATAAAAGTATATGGGTGAGATTCGTCATTCAAGCATCAAATTTCATCCTTAACCAGAATTCATGACAATCTAAACAAAAGTTTACTGGATTTCTAAGGATATATGTCCCTTGCACAAAGGATGCATATCCAAGTAAGTTTTGTGATATTTATTTAGAAACCTTATCTGAACGTCAAAAACAAAAATAATAGAACAAAGCCATCAATTTGAGGCACACAAGTTTCCCTCCATTGAGATGAAAAGATAATAAACTCTACAATGGAAGAGCATACCCATAGAAAGAAGCACTACTATCATGCTCAGACTTTGCATCCATGCCATTTCCTTTACCTTATCCCATTTTCTACACAAGTACAAAGAGAGCAAACAACCATTCAATAAATGCAGATTGTCGAAGAAATTGTGCAAGTCCAAGAGCGAGAAAAATTTCACCCCATAAGTAGGTAGTAAACCACTTCCTATTTGGACACATATGGTAAGAGCAACCGAGAATCAAGTATCCACTTCCGGAGATCTCCTCGCCACCCGTGGCGACATAGCATTCCTTATCGCTCCTTCCTGCAGCGTAGCTTCGCTTCTTCCTTGCCCTCTCTCCTCTCGGTCTTGTTGTTGTTCTTCTTTCCACCTACTCTCTTATTTGGATGATCGACTTTGAAATGCCCGACTTCACCGACTTGAAACATCCTTTTCCCGCAAGAGGTCTTGATTTAGATCTAGACTTTCCTCCTTGCCTTTTCCTCGCTCATTGCTCCTTCCTCTTGCAAACAATCCTGGCTTGTTCCTTGTTACGCCCGATGGCCATGTCACCGGTTGCAATCTTCAGAAGATCGTCCGCTAGAAGTGCCGTTCTAGTCTCATCCATCTTCAAATTTTCTCCCACAAGCCTCGGTGTTTGCACGAGTTCTCATAAGACTTGGCAGAGAGTAGTAGAAGCGCTGATCCTCGTCTCCTACTTTAACATCTATGTCTTTCAAATCGATATGATCCTATCAAACTTGTTGATGTGTTCCGGATTGATGAGCCCTCCTCCATATTGCAAGTATACAATTTGGATTTTAAGTAGATCCGGTTAGTTAGACTCTTCGTCATGAAGGTACCCTCTAACTTCTTCCAGCATGCTGGTTTCCTCTCCATCTACCAAGAAAGCTACATCCCTCTCAAGGCATAGGATAATCGGCCTGTGTTTCCAGATCCAACTCCTCCCAATCCTCATCGGACATATCCTTGTTCTTCTTCTCCTTTCCATCCAAAGCCTTGTGCAATTTTTGCGAAATTAGAAAGTTTTTCATCAGATCCTCCAATAGGAAAAGTCGTTCTTCCCATTGAACTTTTCAATCTCGAATTTTCCCACTTTGGTGATTCTTGGTTGACGCCATCCTCTGTTTGTCTTCGTGAATCCGCTTCTCGGGAATCACCGAACACCCCTCAAATTAGAAATTACACCACTTCCAATCGAACAATAGCTCGATACCAATTGTTGAAGCGGACAGCGAACCGTCGAGAGAAACCACCACAAACGATAGCAAAAACACAATAAAAGAGTAAAGACGAGATTTACGTGGTTCTAAGTTGCCTACGCCCACGGGTAAGGAGGGGATTTTCACTAATAGAAAGAGAGAATACAAATTAGGATTACAAGTTCTCACAAAGAAACCCTAAAACAAACCTCTCAATCTCACAAAAGATCTCCTCTCCAAAGATGCACAAAACCCTCTGAAAAGCTGCTCCAAAGCGTGCTTCATAACTTCCAAATAATCGGGTTTAGGGTTATATATAAACTCTAAGCGAACGGGTTTAAAACCAAACCCGATTCGAATTGCTGCATTAGTCGACTAATACATCAGATTAGTCGACTAATACATCAGATTAGTCGACTAATACATCAGATTAGTCGACTACAATACGATTAGTCGACTACTCGCTTCCCGACCGAAGACACGCTGCATGTTCGCAGATTAGTCATTACCTGATACTGATCAGCTTCACTCTGTTCAAACCGAAAACAACTTTCGTCTGCCGCAGATTAGTCACTACAATGCCTAAAGTACCATCGAACTCCGAACCGCTCACAGATGTTTTGTGCATGTTCTACATAGCGAACCCAATACTACAAGTACAAGGAATCTAGGTGTAATTTAACCTAAAATCAAATGAACTGCATTACATTTAACAAATATAAACTAAAGTGCGATAAATTGTTTTTTATTAATTCGCTTTGTTAAAATGTATGGGAAAAGGGAAGCCTTGGTGCTCGGTTCTATGTGTTTTTTATCGCGTCCATCGCTTTTCCCCATCTTGCTTGTCCTCCATCTAAGAAGCTCATATTACTGATGGCACCAAAAGAAAACAGAAGACTCAGTGAGGCATTTATACAAACATGCAGAGAGCACAACGGAAGGAAGAAAAAGGATGATCTTCTCTTCGAGCTTAATTTGGAAGAGAGGAGGTCTTGGAGAAATTAGGTTTGAGAAAGAGGAGGTGTCAATGACAACGCTGACGGAGGGCTTCGACGAGGCCTTGGGCAATAGGTCGGATAAGGAGGGGCGGAGGAGAAGGCGAGGGAGGCTTTGGGGGTGGAGGAGGAGACCAGAGCAGAAGGGCATTGGTGAGTTCTCAAAATCTAGAGTGGGTTTTGAATAAAATAACAGTTAATAAATAAGGGTTTTGCCTCCAAACCCAAAGGTTTACTTCGCTTTATTTCTAAACCCAAGTTGTTTTATTTGTACCTATAAGCACAATCAACTTTATGTATTTGTCTTTACGCCCAATCTTCCAAATATACTACATAATTATGTGGTCCCTC